>OZ023269.1:48670829-48708329 GCA_964006375.1 Tillus elongatus
TATCGTTATAATCTCTTGGAAATTGTATTCTTATAATTTTATCGCCTATATACAGCTTGTGGTTCTTAAAATCTATTTTAGCTTCTCTTAACTTGAGAAATTCCATCCCCAATAGACCGCTATAGTTAGTATTGAAATTAAAAAGACAGAATTCTTGTGTCTCATCTGAAATTTAATCAAGTTTAATATTTGCACGTTTCGAATGTGCTGACGTACTATGCGTAGTCCGTATTACAAACGGCTGACTATATATATATATATATATATATATATATATATATATATATATATATATATATATATATATATATATATATATATATATATATATATATATATATTATCTGAAAACCTATAATAAGCTATGGTGGGATTCAAAATATTTTTTGAAGAACCCGAATCTAATAAAAGTTTACCCTGGATTTCTCTAAGTTCTATATAAGGTAAACGGCTTAATGCACTAATGTTATTTATATCTATTACGGTTCTTGCGTTGAGGGCCCGGCTACAGGAAAATTTTGCTGTTGAATATCGTATGCCTCTGCAGGCGAATTTTCATGATTAAATTCGTAATCTACATGATTTAATTCGTAATTTACTTCGTTTATTTTACAATCAAGAAATTCTGTATTATTTACATGGGTTGCGTGCCTTTCTGGCTGACGTGACAGTCTTGAATTAGAGCTGTCTACTTCCTTGGGTTTCTGATAATTTCGGTTCCCGTTATTATTTATCTGGGGTCTTTCCGTTTGATTATTAAAATTTGGTCTCCTAAAATGGCTCGAGAAATTTTGTCTCAGCGCGAATTGTTGATTTTGTCAGGGTTGGAAATTTGTTTAATTATTTTGGGTATTATTGTTTTGTTGAAAAGGTCTGAAATTTTGCTGAAAAGGTCTTTGAAATTGGACGTTATAAAAAGGCGAGTTATTTTGTTTTTGAAAAAATGTTCGGCTTTGTCCTGATTTATTATTATTAAAATTTTTATGTACCGATTTGTCTCTAAAGTCGAAATTTTCTTCTGCAAATGCAAACTTTAACGCTTTTTCTATGCTCTGTGGGCTCCGGCTCCTGAGCACAATGCCCGTAGAATTGCGTAGTCCACCCAGAAATGCTTTTAAGCCTGATTTTGATAAATGTTCATCTTAATTACTTTTACTCCCTCGTTATCTTCGTTCGCAATTAAATTCGATATGAGCAATTGCTCTATATGACGGCAACGGTTGGCAAATGATAATGCATCCACAGCATTCCTTTCTTTCAACGTTAACATCTCGGCCAGTAGACTACTGTCATCTCTCTGGTCGGTGAAATTCTGCACGATGGCACTTCTTAGATCTGCCCACGAATTTATTATTTACGTATTTACAATTAGCCGCGCTGTTCCCGTTAATTTCGTTTGTATATAAATTATTAGAAAGTGGTTTATGTATAAATTTTCATCGGCTACATAGAACTGGTTCATAACCAAATCACATGATTTCAAAAATTTGCCTACGTTGGCAGGTTGACCGTCAAATTCTGGAACAGGCTTCAGAAAGAATTCCTTAAATTGGTCTGTCATGTTTCTACTATTACTATTTGTATTTAAATGATTTACTGTTACGATATTATCGCTAATGCTAATTGATCATAATATATTGAATATTCAATAAGCCTTCTGATTCATCTTCTGAATCAGACATACATTTATATATATATATATATATATATATATATATATATATATATATATATATATATATATATATATATATATATATATATATATATATATATATATATATATATATATATATATATATATATATATAATTGCAGGAAAACTAAAAATGGGATAGCAGTAAACAACTGACATTAATATGGTGGTTTATACTCTCATTTGGCTCTGCTTGGCTAGTGCTTCTGCTCTAACTTGGCTCTGCTTGGCCTAACGTTGGTTATTGGGCGTCGATACGCTTAAAAATCGATATTCTTTCGGTTTTCTAACCAATACTAACGCCTGCGCCACTTAACTTTACGGTTAAGACGTTTGTATTTTTAAAACAATTTATTATGACTTTAAACTATTAATACATATAAAAGAATAATATAAATTTAATACAAAATAAGATATCAACATACAAGTGATATAAACTACTTTAGCACGCGATGTGCAGAGTCACTAACTCGAAGCAAGAATGAACGACGTTCCACTGGTGAACAACCTGTTTATAGAAAATCCCACAGGTGTTGGCTCTATTGTTTCCCGAGGTGACTTTGATCTTGCTGACGTTGTTTCTCACGTGCGATATTCCATCGTTCTCCGCTCGCTAGCTTGCAAGCGCCTCCAATCCTCATGCTGAAAAAGCTGTCCTGCTCGTGGGAAGGTGACCTGATGGTATAAAGGCCCATTGTTGTGGCTTAATTTATCTCGCGGTTCAAAAGGTAGGCATACAAACGTTTTCTGTATTTTGTCTTTCTTGAATGTCGTGCATTCGGACATCATTTTCTTTGTTCTATGTCTATTAATAAATTTGCCCACTAAGCAATCCGAATCACCGTTATATTTGGCCACGTTTTTTATGTACTTTAATTTTATACTAAATCTAGTTTTACTTAAGGGAAAATTTATTAATCTATTTACGGATAAATTTAAACTAGGCGTTTTTTCTGCAAACGTATGATGTGAGTCATTTGGTATGTAACTTATAGTGGTGGTTTTCTTCCTGGAGACATCGAATTCTAGAGAGTGATTATTTTTAATAACTAGTATATCTAGGAAAGGAAGTTTATTGTTCACTTTCATTTCGTGGGTGAATTTATGAAAAACACAGCTCAAAAGAGAGATGCTTGTCACAAAATAAATGCAGGATTTGTCAACTAAAGCATCACACACTACTACATACAAGCAACACTGATAGAAGAGATAACTGTTTCTTAATAGAAACCACTGAAATCAAAAATAACGTAAGTGCACAAAACAATTTATCAGTATTAGCGACAGCAATGATAAAAGTAAAAACTGCCACAGGGCAGTGTGAATACTTGAGAGCATTAATAGACTCTGGCTCTCAAAGTGCAGTTATAACCGATCAAACTGCAAAAATAATGGCAGTACCTTATAGGAAAGTTGAAACAAAGATAGCTGGTCTAGGGGGAGGAGAGAAGAAATGAAATTACATGATAGATATACTGTGTGCTCCTCGATTTACAAGTAAGTTTAACATGAATACTGAAGCAATAGTTATCCAAAAAATCACTTCAGCAATGCCAAGCAGAACTTTCGAGGTAGATTTAGACATTTTGAAGAATTATATGTTAGCTGACCCAACCTTTGACAAGACAGTGCCAATCGATATGTTGTTTTGTTTGGAACCAAAGAATCCAGATCGATATTACTACCAGGGTTAAGAAAGTGGCGCGTTGATGGATCAGAACACAGAGCTAGGATGCATAATTTCTGGCACGTTTACAAATTCGAAAATCAAGGAAGAAGTCAAGGTAACAAGTATGATTACTCAAACCGAGAAAGATGAAATTTCAAAGTTGTGGGAATTGGAAGAAGTACCAGGGTTGACAAATATGACAAAAGATGAGCAGGTGTGTTAAAGATGGTACAAACACACAGTATCAAGAAACAAGGATTCCATTCAAACAAGAGGTACAAAAGGTTGGAGAAACCACAAAGAGATCAATGGCAATAATAATGCAGTTAGAAAAACGATTTGAGAGACAAAAGAGCTTTAAAGAAGACCATATCCAATTTATGGAAGGATATATTTAGTTGGGACATATGCAAAAGGTACCACCAATCAATTAAAAACATGGAAAATGCTATATTCCGCATCAAGCAGTAGTACGTGAGGATGGCACCACTACAAAATTAAGGGTGGTGTTTGATGCCTCATGTAAAAGTGGCACAGGCGTTAGCTTAAATGAAATAATGCACGTGTGAAGGGGTCGTTTTTCCTGTAGGAAAATTCTGGAAAACTTTGGGACACTATCTGTGACCCAAAAACCGTGGAGGAACTTTGGACTGAGTTTCCAGAGCTCGTACACTGACACACTACAACCTAATATCTTTAAACAGGTAGAGAAGCTGCTGAGGCAGGCCGTACAATCAAAGTAGAACTTTCAGAGAAAAACACTGTGTTCAACTTATGATACATATAAAGAATAACACCAAGATGGCTAAACATACTTAAGTTCTGTTTTTTATAACAGGAACTGAACTTTATAAGAAATCTCTCATAGTTCCTGTTTTCATCGACTGTCGTCTTTGTTTCCTTGCACTATATGGGTGAAGGCAGAATTAGAAGCATCAAGACCTCAAATCACAGCAATGGACACACGGCAATACAAATAAAAATTTGGCAATCGAAATGAAGGACAGTTAGAAGCCGAAGATCAGAAGTGAATGGGAAGGGGGAGACGAATGAACTACGGCCAAAGTATTCTGTAGAGTCAAAGAGCCCGGAAATGTTTCTTGTTCTGTGCTTCTCGGTACGGTCCAACAGGTGTCAACGTCACTCGTCTGTCACTTGTCATTTTTAGCTAAAAGTCGTAGTTAATTCGTCTCCCCCTTGTCATTCACTTCTGATTTTCGGCTTTTGGCTGTCCTCCATATCGATTGCGAAATTTTTATTGTATTGCCGTGTGTCCATTGCTGTGATTTGAGGTCTTAATGCTTCTAATTCTGCCTTCACCCATATAGTGTAAGGAAACACAGACCACAGTCGATTATTACAGCAACCATGATAGATTTCTTATAAAGTTCAGTTAGTGTTATAAAAACAGAACGTGAGTATGTTTAGACATTTTGGTTTTATTCTTTATACGTATCATATGTTCAACTCAGTGTTTTTCTCTGAAAGTTCTGCTCTGATTGTACGGCCTTCCTCAGCAGCTTTTCTACCTATATGTTTAAAGACATTAGATTGTAGTGTCAGTGCACTTTAAGCTTAACTTACACGGGCTCTGACCCGTTTTTTGTCACTTTTGTATTGTGGTTTTTACTCTATGGAGGCGCTTTGACTGAGCTTTGGACATTTGGACGTTTTTAACTTTTCAGCTTTTCAGCTTTGATAATGTAAATATAACTGTTATAGAGTATGTTAGCTTTGACTTTAATTTTCTATGTAGACTCTGCTTGTAAGACTGTTTAGAATTGTGTAGATGCTTGTGTCATGGGATACTTGCCAACCTACCAGAAACTTTGTTTCTGACAGAACCACTTTTGTAGTGTTTCCTAAAGCCCCTGACGATGGCTTACGTTATATGAGCCGAAACGCGTAGGGCTTTTGTCAATAAATACAGTCTGGAAGTATAGCCTGTCTGTTTTACCTTAGGAGTATGTCTACCCCAGACGTTGTGACGTTCAGAAGTTTTAAAGTTACACTAACTTTATATTTGTCCTTACTAAGACATTATGCTTTGGGGTAGGACGGTGAAGTATTTAAAATTCCACGTAATATGTACAAAATATATTTATAAAATTAAACGGGAGAACTATTTACAGAACTATTTACAAACTGCAAAGAATCAATTAATGGAATTTAACATATCTAAATTAATAAACACAAGACGTACTTGCAACTGATTGATTTATTTCGCGAAGGCAGAGGTTACTAATCAAATAAAATAAATTAAACAGGTAGTGAATGTTCGGAGCCATCTCGAAGGCAGGGCTAGTCTTTTAGTGAATTTTCTTAAAAAAAATTCACTAATGAGGAGATCCCGACTTTTGAATTTTGAAAAAATTTCTTCAAATGAGCGCTAATTAGGCCCCCCAGAAAACATAACCGGGGTCAGTTTCAATTTTTATATGTTTATATATATATATATATATATATATATATATATATATATATATATATATATATATATATATATATATATATATATATATATTATATATATATATATATATATATATATATATATATATATATATATATATATATATATATATATATATATATATATATGTATCACACCGATAACTCAAAAAATAATGGGCCGATTTTGATCAAATTTGGTGAAAAAATTCCTTTTGCAAATGGATTGGATGAGTTCGTTAGTCAGGAAAATCTGCCCAGGTTTTCCCGGAAAATTTTGTGTTTTCTTTCGAAAAAAATTTATATCTCCGGAATTAACAAAGTAAGAGCAACCAAATTTGGTACGCAGGTTTACATCCTTATAGGTAAGTCAAATTTAGATAATTAGGTCAAAATAGAAAAAAGTTATAGGCATTTAAAAATAAATAAATTGGGGTTTTCCTCAAAACGTCAAAGTGGCGATTTAAAATGTCAAAATTGGCAACATTTAGGCAAATAACTTAAATCTAATACGGGCTATAGAAATAAAATGTCTCAAGAAGGATGTTTTACAAACCCTAAAATCTTAGTTTCAACCGTCATAGTCCTTCATTTTACTAAAATATTTGCAGAAAATGCATTTCAAAGAGACCCTTTCTCTGATGCTTGGCAGTAGCCTTAGCTATAGAGTTTATCATTTAATGGTATATAATTTTTGTCGAATTTTCGTAAAAAATTAATAAAGCTCAATATATCCGTTATTATATAAGATATGAAGAAAATTTGTATAAATTAATTATAGGGTGTCTTGAGCTACATCTTAAAATATTATTTCTGCAATCACAGGGTGGCCCATAAGTCGTTGGTGATACAAATTTCCTTTTTTTAATCAAACACGCCTTATGTTATTGCATTTTCCATCGAAATATAATCCATATTTGTAAGAAAATAAATTCTGGACGCAGCAAGTGCGTTATGGTAGCGAATTTTGATCAAATGTTTCATATTTGAACAGCTCAATTTGCTATTAACCTATAAGGTTGACCAAGAAACGTGTTTTTCGGGAACATTTTAAGTTTACTTTTGGAAATTTTTGTACATTTTCACACAATAAAGTTATTTTAACGGAACATGGCACATTGTTTTTACTATATAGGTTATACTGGTAACCAAATTTAATGCCTGCTTTCTTAAAAAAACCCACATATTTGTTATTAAAAAGATTTTTATGAAAATTCACTACCATAACGCACTTGCTGCGTCCAGAATTTTATTTATCAAACCAACTAATAGATTTAAATATGTGTCACGTTACTGCAATTATTTATTAATTAGGATTATTATAGCGCTACAATTTACACTTCGTCACATTCACCACCTGCTTCGACAAGAAAAAAAAAGCATTTTTGAAACTTAATTACAGCTGTTTAAAATAAGCAGTCTAGAATAACTTCCATAAAAAATAAATTACAGTTCAAATTATTATTCGTTAACGGAACTTATTTACATTCTACAAATTTATCATATACACATAATTTACCAACTTAAAAAATCTTTATCTTATAATCAATTATTTCATGTACTTTAGTACAACTTAAATGATAACACTTCTAATGTCTCTTTGCAAAACAGAATTTCTAGCACTTTTAATGTCTCTTCGCAAAACTTAATTTTTGACACTTCACCATGCGTTTTTTCACTCGCCCGACTTCCTGACTCCCCTTAGGACCATCTCCTAGTAGTCTCGCCGGTGTCTGCGCCTGACAGCGCCCTTGTGCCGCGTCCTTCCATGACGGGGCGTCGGCAGGGCCTTCCTCGCAAGCTCCAAGCGGCGCCGGCTGGCGTCAGGGGACAGTACATTCCTGGGTTGAGATAGGTACCTCGTGCGACGGCTTTAGAACGGGTTGACTAAGGGCGTTTACAGGTGTTGTGGTTCAGGGCGTCGTGACGCCGCGGCTAGTGCCATGGCGAAAAAACATGTCGCCGTTCGGCAGGTCGTACTGCGTACCCACTTTTTGTACTTTAGGGTCTACATTGCGGTGCTCTTACTCTGGATCACATTGCTTACGGGTGTGTCAGACTAACTTTGTTGTTGACACCGGCATTTTGCGACGTATTGCCCACTTTGCGTTACTCTTGTCTGGATCATCTTTCATACGGGTGTGTCAACCAAATTTTGGCATTTTCTTGACATAATGCCCACTTCCTCGAGAACATGAATGTTTGAACGGTCTGCTGCATCAGTTTTGTCAGCTGGTGTAAAGGAATTTTCGGTGCGCCTGCTGCGGTACGTGAATGGATAAGCTCTGCCTCTGATGACGGCGCTTGAGTAGACTCCGGCCGCTGCGGTGTATTTTTCAATCTTACACGTGCATGTGTCAGATCAGCTTGCCCATGGTATTACGGTTCGCGGTTGCTACACTACTACCCCTTAAAAATGTTCTTGTATTTTTATCGGCTTCTCCCGTTAGCGATTTGTTATCGGCAAAATTCTAAAGAGTCTTATTGCAACTGACACTAAAACTTTGTATTAAAAATGCACACTTTCAGTAATATTCACGGCCGCTTAATTTACTATTACCCAGCACTATTTAGTCTTTTGCTAAAATGAACCAGATCCCTGCTCGGGCGCCATTGTAAAGGGTTTCTTTCCCTGTCGGAGAATTCGGTAAACCTTCGGGACACTATCTGTGACGCGAAAATTGTAGGGGAACTTAAGACTGAGTTTCCAGGTTAATTAATTTGTGTTAGATCTAATATCCTTCAGGCGTCAGCACTAGTTGTTACTGGAGCTAGTGTCTCCTCAGGGATACTTGTCACGAGGATCGAATCCCCCTTCGGACCTGTCTTAATAAGAAGCAGCACAGGCCAAGGTATACTTCAGTGGAGTTCAAGGTTCGACTGAGTAAAAGCAGAGTTACACTAACTTTATATATGGTCTTGCTAAGACTTTGTGCTTTGGGGAAAGACGGTGAAGTATTTGAAATTTCGCGTAATATGTATTTACAAAATTAAACGGGAGAACTCTTTACAGAAATATTTACAAACTGAAAAGAATTAAGTAACATAATTTAACAAATCTAAATCATGAAACACAGGACGGACATCCAACTGATTTATTTATGTCGCGAAGGCAGAGGTTACTAATCAAATAAAGTAAATTAAACAGATAGTGAATGTTCGGAGCTACCTCGAAGGCACGGCTATTCTTTTTACTTACGGTGACGGCGGAGAACCGGAATCCCGATGCAGCAGGCAGTGAACTTTACCAACGCTCGGGCCAAACTTTCTACCTCCACGTATCGTAGCCTGCTACCAGCCGGTCGCAAGTCGTTCTCTGCGCCGGCCCTCCATGCGTGCGCTATCAACACCCTCGGAACAACCGCCGTGAGATCTCCACAGCGCTGTTTTCCAGGTCCCTGCTATACGGCTCTAAATTGTTTACTTTCATGTTTATTATTTATCAAACCAATTAAAGAATTTGAATATTTGTTACGTTACTGTAATTATTTATTAATTCGGCTTATCACAGCGCTACAATTTACACTTCGTCACACACATCGCTCCAAGACTACAACCAGTTCGACATTATATTAAGATAGAGAACACATCCAGTAGTGATAAACGCGGACATAGAAAAAATGTATCGCCAAATAGTAATGGAAAGTTAAGACCAAGACTATCAAGGAACAGACTTACGACAGTAACATATGGTACAGCAGCAGCACCATACCTAGCAGTTAGAACAATTTAACAACTTGCAGAAGACGAGCATAACAAATTTCCATTAGCAGCGAAAGTAGCAAAGGAATATTTTTATATGAATGATCTTCTATCTGCAGCTAAAACTGAAAAGAAGTATCATTGTTACAGACAGAACTCAATGAAATGTTCAGATCAGGTGGGTTCAATTTAGAAAAAGATTCCAGAAACAAAGCACAAAGTTGCCACAAGAATTACAGAATAAAAAAGCTTTTCAGCTGCCAGGCAATCGTATAGACAAATGTCTTGGTATTTAACCAAGGGAAGACACATTCGAATTAAAACTATATTTGAAATGTGCAAAAAAGGAACAAAAAGGGTCATATTATCTGCGATAGCCAAGTTATTTGCCCCTTAGGGGTGGCTATCTCCAGTTGTAATCAAAGCCAAGCTGATAATTCAAGAAATATGGATGAATCAGTCAGGGTGGGACGAAAAAGTACCCACTTACATTCAGAAAATATGGAAATTTAGCAATTAATTACCGAAGACAAATGGTTTCACGTAAGGTCGGAAGAGGGGTCGATGAGTCGTGGGCCAAAGGACTCCAGGGGGCATGGTGTGGAAGTGGAAACAACAACATAAGCTTTTCAGAAAACATCCCCCAAGACCGTCATGCGCGGGGAAGAGCCGCATCCTGCACGAGCTGACCCTGCTGATAACTAAACATGGCGGATCTAGACGAGGAGGTCGAAATAAACTCCCCCAATCTACAGTGTCACGTGACCCGTGCCTAGGGCTGGAGGGCACCAGGGTGATGTTGTCGTGAACGGAACCTCTGGAGTACTGGGCAACCCTCCAAAGTAACCCGCCTTGCACCACACAGGGGTTCTAATGATGTGGACAGTATTTCCCCAATTCTCGTGGGAACAACATGAAGATCATAAATAGATATAAAACCAAAAACAATGAGGCCCGTACAGACTCGTGCCTTGAGTCTATTCCGGAAACGGAGACGAACCAGGGGGCGGCAGCGTCCGCGGACTTTGGACGTCTCACGACCGACGTAGATATGGGGGATCGGGGGGTAGCTTCGTCCACAGACTTGTCCCCGGTATCCAAGCTGAAGGCTGGGTCCCACCGGAGGGCGGAGACATCCGCGGACTCTGGTGGCCCTTCCACCAGTGAGGACCCTACTGTAGGGGTAGCAGGATTGCCCTGGCAGTCCAAGCGTCTTTCCGGGGCGCAAAGAAAGAAGCTCCGGAGGGCGCAGAAAATGGCGACCGGGACCTGGACGGTCGAGAAACCTGTTAAGGCGCAGGAGGGGTGTGCGAGTCAGAAGAGGACGCGCTTGGACTCTAGTTTGCCTACTACAGACAGACGTCCCAAAACGGCCAGGGCACCTGTAAGGGCGCAAGAGAAGAGTAAGAGTCAGAAGAGGCCGCGCTCGGGCTCTAGCACGCCTACTACAGACAGACGCCCCAAAACGACCAGGGCCGAAACACCGGCGCAGACTGGTTCATATAGCGAGGCTGCGGAGGGACTCGGGAGTTCGGTGATTGACAAACGCCATCCTGAGGTCACGCTAGACCAGCGGAAGGCGGACCTGATCCAGGCTGCGGTGCTAGTTGCGGTGGACTCTCTTTAGGAAGGGGAGAGCCCGCCTCAGTTCCACCGGTGATCAGTAGACTGAAGACCCACCACCCTGAACTGGGGACACAACACTGGTCGGTTCTAAACACGAACGCAGAGGAGAAAGGACAGACTCTCGCCTTCTCGATCGACCAGACGTCTTACAGAGCCTTTAAAGTAACCCTCTTCAAGGCATTCTGGGGCCTGTGAAGGGTTGGCTTCCGCCCACTTGGGAAGCAACTGGGGCTTAATGGGACTTAGGTTCCTTCAGGTCAACCTACAACACAGTAGGGCAACCACGGCCGGAATACTGATGGCTCTGAGGTACACGGATGTGGCCCTCATCCAGGAACCGTTCTCCTCTAAAGGAGAGAGTAAGGGACTCGGCGGAGCTGCTGGAAAGCTCATCTACAGCAGATCCAGCGAGAACCCGAGGGCCTGCATTTTTCCCAGGGAAGGGATGGAGTTTCTGCCTTTAATGAATTTCAGTTCCAGGGATCTGGCAACGATTAAAATTCGATGTAGAGGTGTGGATGGGTTGAGGAACATTACTGTCGAATCAGCCTATCTGCCAGGGGACAGCACGGACCCTCCTCCACCCAAGGAATTGGAGCAGCTGATGGTGGGTAGCAGATCAGGTGAATGGCAGACCATCATCGGCATGGATGCGAACGCGCACCATGAGTTGTGGGGAAGCTTCGACACAAACTCTAGGGCTGAGGCACTGTTACAATTCTTTATGAAATTTAATTTAGACATATTGAATAAAGGTAATAAACCGACCTTCGTCACAACACGGCGTGAGGAAGTTTTAGAGCTAACAGTTTCCACCCAGTTTCTGGGTGACTTTGTTAAGAACTGGGGAAGTAAGTAGCTCAGACCACAGATACATCCGGTTTGAAATCGTTAAAGTCAAAAGACAAACGCTATGGTACCGGGACCCCCGCCAGGGGTTGTTATACAGTTGTTATATCCATTGGAACTTCCTACTGCAGCTCCCGAGGACGTGGAAAATATATTAAAGTGAAGAGCGTGCACCAGGTACGATCAACTAGAGAGTCGGCGCACACAGCAAGAAGGACGGCAAGTACTGTGGCGTCGCTGGAACCGTCCTGAGTGAGTAACGGTATGCATGCAGATGCAGAAGCAGCTAAAGAACATTCAATACTGATGTCAAGCGACCGCGATTCATTCATATGTTATCATGCGTATTAACCTTTCATATTAAAGATAAAGATTGCAATAACTATTTCTACTGTACATTTCAATGGATAATAAGGTCCTAAGTTTAACTCACCTCTTTCAACGCCCTATTAACGAAATATAATAAGCATTTATGGTGCCGAGATTATTTACAAGCTCCGAAACAGGAACCGGAACAACAAGTTTTATTAAATTCTGGACGCGGTTCAAAGTATATCTCACACTAATGACCGTGGAAACATTTACAAACATTAATATATATATATATATATATATATATATATATATATATATATATATATATATATATATATATATATATATATATGCCATAACGAACAAGTAACTTTCGGTGTAGTGCTCTCCTTGGAACACCTGTGTATTAATGTTACTACTATAATTATTGATGTTTGTGATGAGCACTAAATACTAGTTTATTTTACTATCAACATTTACGGGAATGATTCTGTGCTGTGTAGGATCTATTAGAATTTTATTACAGTTGTAATGTCGAAAAGTTCATGGCGCAGCTGGTTCTTCAAACATGCAATATGCTACCGTAGTTTATAGTTTTACACCTACAATAGCGTGGCTTTATTGATAGGATAAACAATGTTTAAACATTACAAGCTTTATACCCGATTTTAGCTTTTATCATAAATAAACGTTTTATCATTTCCTCTGAGCTACTAGTTTAAAGGATTAACTTTTTATGCCTACGCCACAAAGTCAAAAATTTATGACAAGTATTTTGTAAATCGCAATTTTTTGATAAAAGTCTAATTTGTGTAGATTTTTATCCAAAAAAATGCAAAATCTGAAAATCAAACTATCTATGCGTGTATACGTCTGTCTCTTAACTGGCATTGTAACCAGGACAACCTGGTTGTCGAAATGGCTTTAAGGAATGCCTTATTTGTTGTTTTTTTCTAAACTCAGGCATTCCAAAATATTGGCGAGAATGTGTGAGACGAACCATTTTTAAACCACTTTAGCAAGTTATATAAGCCCATTGTATAGTCTCGGAAGCCTAGTTTATTA
Organism: Tillus elongatus; assembly: GCA_964006375.1. Lineage (NCBI taxonomy): Eukaryota > Metazoa > Arthropoda > Insecta > Coleoptera > Cleridae > Tillus > Tillus elongatus. The sequence goes on from OZ023269.1 coordinate 48,684,203, forward strand.
GACAGAATAGATGTAAGTAGAGAGCCTAATGAGCGAAACAAGCAGTTAAAAACTGTAAGTATACACCTTACAAAAATAGTAATAATAAGTTATGTCATAAACAAACGCCTAATCCTTCGTTTTCTTTTACGTTATTCTTTTTTGACCTAAGTTTTTTTCTTTAAAATTTTTAACCTTTTATTATAATCTTTGATCTTCTTTGTGTGCACTTTTTTAATATATTTGAGGCTTATTTTTTCAAACATGTAACACAATCATGGACCTGCCAGAAACATATTACTCTCTGCGAGTACACAAGATTTGGCTAGGGTTAGGAAGTACAACAGGAAAAAAAATTTTCTCTAAATTTGTTGAGTTATTAATTATACTTCTATTACCAATCCACTACTAAATACATATCAGCGTGTATCAATATATTGATACAAGGGATATTTTCATTTGCATTTCACCTTTTTGTTATGTTAATAAAGATTATTTACTTATTCCTTTTTCAATTTAAAGACAAAATTTTTACTAATAATACACAATTTTTCATTAAATTTTCAGTTTAGAGGGTTTCACACCATTCTAAATCCCTACGTATATCCCTCTGTCATTACAGTCGATAGTTTATTATCTAATCAAATATATATGATTGAGGTTTGGAAATAAAATAGTCACACTGATAATTGCGTATTTCTAATAAAAATCTTATAAACATGAGCTCGCCACCTCCCATGGTTCGATTTTAACCGAAAAGGATTGAAGAAAACTCTTTTGAACAGGCAGGATTTTCAAAGAGATAATATTTTGGTCAATGGAAATCTCATATGGTAAGTTTTAACCCTATGCATAGGAGGTTCCGCTTTGAGGGCTATTTATCTCCCTTGGTAATGGTTGTTTCCCAGAGGTACTGAAGATGTCTGCTATGGCTCCCATACACAAAGGTGGTTACAAAACTTTAATGGAAAACTATAGACCCATATCCCTGATTTCTAACATTGCAAAGATTTTTTTAAAAGTTATAAAGCTTAGGATTACCAATTTAGAAGAATGTAAGTTGCTGTCCGATAGACAATATGGATTTCGTGAAGGAAGATCGGCACAGGATACCATAGCGTATGTTACTGATAGGGTTAGCGCCGAGATGGACAACGGATCTCCAAGCATGTGCATTTTTATTGATCTCGCGAAAGCCTTCGACACCGTGGACCATGACAAGCTGTTGGATGTTTTGGAGTCTGCCAGGTCTATAGGAAACACACAAGTTGTTAAAGAGTCACCTTCTGCGAAGAAGACAGTCTGTAAAGATAGGTGAACACACTAGTGAACAAAAAACAATAGAATAGCGAGTTCCACAGGGCACAGTCACCGGCCCCATAATGTTCAACATATACATGAACGAATTGTTTGCACAGTCCTCTCAGGGTACTGTCGTTGGCTTTGCGGATGATACAGCCATATTCTACAGGGGAGAAACGTGAGAAAGGCTGAAAAGTAAAGCCGAAGAGGACTTCAAAAACATAGCAACCTGGTTTTATTCCAAATTACTCACTAATAACTTCAGCAAGATTAAATGTTTGCCTTTTTGTAGCTACATCAGCGGGTTGCCATTATCGCGGCTTTGAAGATTAAAGATGGAGATAATGGAACCGTGCGGATAGATGTCGTGAGAACGGTAAAATACCTGGGCGTGACAGGGGACTCTCATCTGAGATGGGATGAGCACATTAACAATCAGGTGTGCAAAATACGTTTTGTGAGCAGCAGGTTTAAAGTGCACCGTGATATGTTTGACCAAAAGCATCTAAAATCCTATACAAATCTCTGGTTGAGACATATCTGCTGTTACGGTAATCTATCTGGGGAGGAGCGGCGAGATGTTATATAAAAAGTCTGGAAGTTGCTGAGAAGTGGATTTTAAAAATAATTGGGAACAGATCTTATACTTACTCAAGTGATGAACTTTATGCAGAAACGCGAGCTAACAATATCCAACTCATACAATGTATATAAGAAGTACAGATCCCGATTCAACACCCAAGGTCGCCGACGAATGGGTTAATTTATAGCAGCGCAATTAGAAGAATAGACTATTCATAGATGGGTAAACAACTAGACCTTCAAATCAGCAACCAGCCACCTGCCAGGATCACCTTCAAGACTGCAACTTAGGTGGAAACCGCCTCTCGGTCCACGCCCCACCAGAGACTATATATGTAAGTTACCAGACCACGGACGGACATTCCTACATTGTTATTGCTTGAGTCTCTTTTAATTTGTCATAATTTATATTTATCATTTTTTATTATTATTCATAAGTATTTTATGTAACTATAATCAATAAATTCTTTTAAAAATTCAAGTGTGTTAACAAGAAAGTTAACTGGCGCAGTCGCAACGGATAGTGCTGAAGAACCAAAAGTATATTGATTCTTTGCGTTTCAACGCTTAACAGCCAAAGAACCGATCAAGAGAGACGTCATGAAGACAGCAGCAATAGCATCGATTCTGTAAGTTGTTTGCTTCCTTTATTTCCTATATATAGACTGTATCTCCTCATATATTGATAATATTATATGTCTGATAGCGATATTGATAATTTAGAACATTTGGAATATAGATTAAGGAATATTAGTATTGGCGAAATTGATATTGTAGAACAACCCGATATAAATAATTCTAGAAACAATTTAAATATGGCAAATCAATACCAAGAGTTTTACCTTAAAGCAATTCCCGAATTTAACGGACAGCCTGAAAATGTAGGGAACTTTTTAAAAGCTTGTGATCTAGTAATGAATAAATTCTATGATGCAGATAATCCAAATTTATATCTTAACCATTTTCTATTAAATTACATTCAAACGAAACTAATTGCACAAGCCAGGTTAATTATTAACACTAAAATTATAAACACATGGATAGACTTAAGACGGGCAATTGTTGAGAACTTTACAGACCAGCGTGATGAAATTAGCTTACTAGGCGAATTATTGACACTGAAACAGAAACATAACGAGGATGCCTTAGCGTTCAGTAATCGTTGCAGACACATTGAAAAATTACTCATCTCTAATTTAATATCAAATGAACGTAACGAGGGAATTTTAGTATTAAAACAAAACATGTACAGACAACAGACACTGAAAGCATTTATTGGTGGCCTAAAAAACCCCCTTGGTATGGTGGTCAGGTCTACTCGACCAGACAGCATAGAAAAAGCGTTAAAATTTATATTTTCCGAGGAAAATTATGAATATAGGGACAAATTATTACAACGGTCAAATTTCAACAATAATAACAATAACAGGCACGACAAACAAGAAAAACCAGTTTTCCAAAGAAATACCCCAAATTTTAACAATATTCAATTTCAAAAACCCTTCCAACAACAAAATTATCGTGCACCTTTTAACTATAATTCAAACAGACCCCAAATGTCTCCCCCACAAATTCAGGGAAGCCCTTCAAATCAATACTCAATGAGAAGACCGACGTACAACCCTAATGACAATACTCAAAGATATCCACAGGCTATGGATGTCGGCAGTAACAACACAAGACATACTAATTTCAGCCGACAACAACCCTCACAAAATAGACGAAACAATTTTCCTTCCAACAATTTTCAATAAAGACAAAATTTCATACCAGAAGAATTAAACTATGACGAAACGAATAATTCTTTTCCTTTCAATGAATTAGAACAAAGACAACATTTCTTACCAGAAGAATTAAATTATGACGTAACATATAATGAACAATCACCCTCCGAATTATACGATGCACAGCATCAAAATTTTCCGATAGCCGGGAGCTCAAAAACAGAACCGTAATAGATATTAATAATTTTAAGACAGTATCCCAGCTACCCTGCGTAATATAAAAAGAACTACACGGAAAAATACTGCTAGACTCCGGTAGTACTAAGAGCCTTTTAAACCCGTCCATAGCATATAAAAACTTTTATAATAAGATTTACGATCACCCGTTTTTGATAAAAAGCGCGCATGGTTATTCCAGCCATAATAATCGAGCTAAAATAATTTTAAACTCACTAACGGACAGTGAACAAGAGTTTTGCCTATTTGATTTTAACAAAAATTTCATAGGTCTTATTGGAATAGACTTCCTGATAAAAAATTAAGCGAACATTGATTTTAAAAACCAGAGACTCAATTTAAAAAATCGAAGCATTAAGATAAACTTCCCTTATACAAAGGATCATGAAGACAAAATGGGTAGTTATAGTAGTAGCAATAACAATCGGATAAATAGGAGCATCAAAGCAAATGATGAAATGAATCACCTTAACGTAAATAATACAAGAGACAGAAGCATTACCGCACTGGAACTAGGAAGTCAACACCAACAATTAAAAGCTGACTACAGAGGTCTGCAACTAATGAATGAAGCAGGAGAAATATTCACCCATAATAAATGTAAACGTGTTCAAGTTTCATTAAACACATATGAATATCGTCGAAATAAAAATGTGAGTGATACGAGGACGATACAAAAAGATATAACAGATCAAAATCAAAATAAAGCGAATAGGAAATTAAATAATTCTCCCTATCACCAGAATTATAATAGGAATTATACGGGGAGTGTGCAAAAAAATATTACAGATCAAATTAGGATAAATCACTTAAATAACCAGGAGAAAGAAATTTTAATTGATTTATGTACAGAATTTCAAGATATTTTTGCAAAAGAAAATGAACCACTGACGCATACAAACGTCATTAAACACAAAATTAGGCTAAAAGACGATATACCAATAAACGCCAAATTATATAGATACCCATATATTCACAAACCAGAGGTAGACAAACAAATTAACGAAATGCTAAATCAAAGGATAATTAGGAACAGTCATAGCGCTTATAATAGTCCAATATGGGTGATCCCAAAAAAAGCAGATGCCAGCGGCAAGCAAAAATGGCGGATCGTTGTGGATTACCGCAAGTTAAATGAGAAGACTATACCTGATAGACACCCTATACCAAAAGTCGAAGAGATACTGGATAAACTCGGGCGTGCACAATATTTTTAGACCATAGATTTAATTTCGGGCTACCACCAGATTGAAATGCACCCAAATGACATTGAAAAAACGGCGTTTAGCACTGATACAGGCCATTATGAGTACCTCAGAATGCCGTTCGGGCTTTCAGGGGCGCCTGCTACATTTACTCGACTGTTGCAACATGTTTTAATCGGTTTAATAGGAAAAACATGCTTAGTATACATGGATGACGTGATAGTGTTCTCGACATCATTACAAGAACATATCGAAAAATTAAGATTAGTATTCGAACGATTTAGACAAAGTAATCTGAAAATACAGCTAGACAAAAGCGACTTTCTGCAAAAAGAAGCGGAATTCCTCGGGCATATAGTGACGTCAGAAGGCATCAAGCCTAATCCAAAGAAACTAGACGCCATAAGAAAATTTCCAATACCCAAGACTCCAAAAGAAATTAAATCCTTCCTAGGACTTATAGGCTACTACAGGAAATTTATAGAAAACTTTGCGCATGTCACAAAACCACAAACTAAATGTTTAAAGAAAAACGTAACAATCGACATTAACGACGGAGAATACATAAATGCCTTTAATACATGTAAAGACATATTGATGAATTCACCAGTATTAATACCTCCAGATTTTTCAAAGGAGTTCATTTTAACAACAGATGCATCAAACGTGGCAATCGCAGGGATTTTAAGCCAAGGAGATCCGAAATCAGACCAACCAATAGCTTACGCAAGCCGAACGTTAAACGAAACAGAATCTAGATACAGCACAATAGAAAAGGAACTACTGGCCATAGTATGGGCCACAAACTACATTAGACCCTATCTATACGGCAGGAAATTCACAATATATACAGACCATAAACCATTAAAATGGCTATTTTCCCTGAAACAACCCAACTCAAAATTATTAAGGTGGAGACTCAAACTAGAAGAGTACGATTTCAAAATAGAATATAAAAAAGGTAAATTAAGTAATGCAGCGGACGCACTTTCGAGAGTAGAGATAAACCCCTTAGACGTAGATAACCAATCAATGATAAACAATGTAGACTAAAATGATGACATCACCATAAGCGACGGAGAAACAAGAAATTCCAACACAGATTCTTATTCCGCGCCGGGCATGTTAATCTTAGAAGAAGAAATAATCAACAGTAAAACAAACCAGATATTCTTTAAAAATGCCGATACTCCGGAGATTTTATCACTAAGAAAGGACAAAAGAAATTTTATTCACGCCACGTTTAATTTAAACGAGCCAAGTCAAATAGAACAATTTATCAAAGAATCTTGCCCACCACAGAGGAAATATTACTGTCTATTTGTAAATGAACGAGATTATGAAATGGTAAGTTCGGAAATTAATCAAAAATTTAATAACGTAGACTCACCTAAATTTTATAGATGTTTAGAAACTAGAGAAGAAATAAATAACGAAGAAGAACTCCAAGAGAAAATAGTTTTATTTCATGAGGGAAAAAGTAATCATCGAGGCGCTGATGAGACCTATTTACGAATGAAACTCAAATACTATTTTCCGAATTTAAAGCGAAAAATAGAAGAGTTTATAAAAAGTTGCGAGTTATGTAAAACATGTAGATACAACAGAAATCCGGCGCAAATTTCACTAGAACACACATCCACACCATCTAGGCCTTTAGAAATCTTACACCTAGACACTTTCCAAATTAAAACGTCTCAATTTCTAACAGTATTCGACCCCTTTAGTAAATTCGGGCAAGCATTTCCGATAAAAAGTAAAAATGCAACAGAAATCTCCAAGAACTTAATTAAATACTTTTCTCAATACGGAAGCTGTAAAACAATAATTTCGGACGCAGGAACTGAATTCTCAAATATATTAATAAAAGAGCTACTAAAAGCTTACCAAATTGAATTACATGTGACAACACCGCAAAATCCGATGTCAAACGGCCCGATAGAAAGATTTCACAGTACAATAATTGAGCACTATAGATTATTTAAAACAAAATTTAAAGAAATGAAACCAATTGACTTAATGCCTTATTGTATTTTTGCATATAACTCCTCCATAGACTCGCAAACCTTAAAACCACCTTTTGAGCTAATATTCGGATATACACCTGAATTATTTAATTATGACCCAGAAGTAATTATCACCCAAGAATATAACACGAAACATGAAGACAATGAAAATTATATATATATACGAAGTCATTCAAGATGGAATCGAAAACTCAAAATACAAAACGCTACAACGGACGAATAAAAATACTAACCAACCTTTTAAAGAAGGAGACATAGTATACAAAAAGATCCAGGATTTTACAAAAAAACACAAAAACCCTTTTACTGGCCCTTAGTCAATAATTTCCCTGATTGAACATAATAAAGCCATAATACTAAATCACAGAACTGACGAACAGACAATCACCCATTTACGCAATCTTCGCCTTGCAGGTTTATTCTCTTCACCAGAGTAAAGCCACAATTAGAGGACCTAACAGACAATCCAGGCATACTGCCACGCAAACTGGGACAAGCCTTTTCAGAAAACGATAAATGGAGAATGATTCATATACATGACCTAAGACAACTATACGTCGACTTTAACAGACTAAAAACTCACTTCGACAACATACTAAGCGTAATGAATGCAGAATACAAGTTAGAATACAAAAATTTTATTTTAACAATCAATTTCACCATCAGCAATATTGATGACACATTTTATCGAATATTTCCAACAACAATTAGGAACAAAAGAGGTATAATAAACGGACTAGGATCGATATTCAAATCAATAACTGGGAACTTAGATGCAGATGACGGCGACAGAATATATAAAGCCCTTGAAATTTTGAGGAAAGATCAAAATCAAGTACATCAACTTTTTAGTTCACAGACATCCCTAATGATAGATGCTATAACAGAGTTCAATAAAACAATAGACAACCTGAACCATAACCAAGAAGCCATAGTAGCGAGAATAAACGATTTGGAATATACAATAGATAGTCTAAAAAGCGAGCAACTAACAAATTTTCATAGAGTAAAACATTTGGAATTACTCACTCAAATCAGTTATTTGTTAAATAATGTACTAAACATGATATTAACAACAGAAAATGCAATTACTTTTGCAAAATTGAACACGTATCATACGTCAATACTGAAACCGAAATTTATATCAAAGAATTAGAAAATATTGAAAACCATATCTCAAAATCAAGATTAATAACAAAATCCGACATTTCACTCTACGAAAAAATATTTAACATAAAAACCGTTCAAATTGACTTTAAAATTATATTCCAAATAGATATACCTTTAGTAGACAAATCAGATTATATTTATTATCAATTGTATGCATTACCAGTCCCTAAAAATCCGTATACCTTCAGAATGATTGTCCCTAGAACCAAGTACCTAATCCTTAGCAGCAAACACTACGCTTACAGAAAAGAAAAGTGTAGGAATCTAAAAGACCAAACATACTTTTGTGAAATTGACAACCCGACAGCACTTAACGAAAACAACACATGCGAAATTAAACTAATCAACTTCCAGAAACCGATAAACAATTGCAAGCAAGAACTTGTCAAAATAACAAAAACAACAGTCTCTAAATATGGCAATACACAATACATAATAGTGGCACTCGAAGAAACAAAAATCAAACTTAGCTGCGAAGAAAATGAAACCAAAATAATCAGCGGAACAAAACTGGCGACTCTGAAACCCAAATGCCAACTTATCATCAATAACGAAAGATTCAGTTCAGTACAAATGGCATCGGAAACACAACAGCCCTTTGACCCAAAATAAGAAATATTTCTCTACTATGTTAAAGTCACCTTATTTTCTTATAACACTATTATAGTTTCGTCGCTTAGAACGTTCGTCTCAAAAGATGAAACTATACTGCTCTCGGACATAAATGCAACGTATGTGAAAACTTTTCGATTTTCAGGTTTTTGCATTTTGTTGAATTTTCGTCGAAAAAATTCACTAACGAGAAGATCCCCACTTTTGAATTTTGAGAAAATTTCTTCAAATAAGCGCGAACTAGGGCCTCCAGAACCCATATCCAGGGCCAGTTCCAATTTATATATATATATATATATATATATATATATATATATATATATATATATATATATATATATATATATATATGGATGAAACACAAAGGTAACTCAAAAAATAATGGGCCACTTTTGTTAAAATTTGGTGGGTACCTTCTTTTGTAAGTGGCTTGGGTTTTGGCTTTTCTTTGGGAATTTTTTTATCTAAGAAAATAACAAAGCTATGGCAACCAAATTTGATGCGTAGGTTAGCGTTATAAAAAGTGAAATATATACAAAATTTATATTTCTACGTTACAAGAAAAAAAAGTTATAAGCATTTAATAAAAAAAATGTTTGGTGTGAGATCATTTCTATGAAAATTCACTACCCTACGCACTTACTGCGCCCAGACTTTATCATTTCCATTGCTTTGTTTGTATGCTTACAGAAAAATAAAAATAATATTTGTTTGTTGGTATAGGAGAAAATTAAATAAAAAATATAACGTACCGGTAAAGTAAAAAAGGTCTGGACGTAGAAAGTGCGTTATGTTAGTGAATTTTCATAAAAATGTTTTTAACAATAAATATGTCTTTTTTTAATGAAAGCAGATATTAAATTTAATTACCAGTATACTCTATATAGTAGAAACAATGTATCATATTTTATCAAATATGCTTTTTCGACAAAAGTCCCCAAAAAGTATCTTGCACGAAAATTTACAAACAATTTTTTCACGAAAATCCGAAAGCATTTTTTTTAATAACCTTTGAAACATTTATTACTATGCCCTTCACTTCTAAAACACAAAATATAGGCTGTTCTACTTAAAACAACTGAGTTACGACAGCTTGATTTGTTTTTAATTCACTCACAATTTGAGAGCATCCTGTATACGGCATCTTGATTTTTTCATAAAATAATATAAACGAACACCTCTGTTAATGCGTCATTGCATGGAATACCGATTTCTATTAGTAAAAACGCCGTATCATAATTTTTAATACGTGCTAAAAATGTGAAAAGTTGCAAAACAGTTGAAATAACTCGAAAACAAGCAAGCATTACAATTTGATGGAAAATGGAAAAATGCAATAAGATGAGGGGTGCTCGATTTGAAAAAATAAAATTTGTATCGCCAACGACTTATGGGTCACCTGTGATTGTCGAAATAATTTTTATATGATGCAGCTCAAGATAAACTTTAATTTATATATACAATTGTTTCTCCTATCGTGTATAATAACAGTAATATTGAGCTTTACCTAAAAAATGGGGCACCCTGTGTATATCTAAACAGATACAAACTGAAACTAACCCTGAATGTGAGTCCCAGGGGGCTGGTTCGCCCTCATTCGAATAAATTATTTTAAAATTCAGAAATGGCAGTCTCCACATTACACATTTTTTCTACGAAAATTTGCTAAAAATTATAGACAATTGAACCATAAACTCTATAACTAAAACTACTGCTAAAGCATCAGAGAAGGGGTCTATTTGAAATTAATTTTCTGGAAATATTTTAGTAAAATGAATGTCAATGGCGGTTAAATCTGAAACTTACAGACTTGTGACATTTTCTCTGCATAGCCCGTATTCAAGGTTCTTTGCCTAAAAGTTGCCCGTTTTAACGTTTCAAATCTCGATTTTGACGTTTTAAGAGGAAAAGTTATCAAATTTTCCAAGTAATTTTTCTGGAATTTCTTGACCTTTTTGCGCCAAAAAACATAGTCCTTGTTTGTAACATACAATAAATTTTGTTATCCACACTAAATATTTTGCTTTTGTGCGTTTATAAGTAAAACTACTGCTATAGAGTCAGAACATGGTCTATTTGGAATTAATTTTCTCGAAATATTTTTGTAAAATCAACTACAATGGCGGTTGAAGCTGAAACGTAAGGACTGGTAAAACACACTTCTTGTGACATTTTCTCTCCATAGCCCGTATTTGCTTTAAGTCCTTTGACTGAAAGTTGCCAATTTTTACGTTTCAAATCGCGACATTGACGTTTTAAGAGGAAAACTTCCAAAATTTTCTGGCATTTATTGACTTTTTTGCGCCCCAAAAACTTTGTTTTTGTTTGAATAAATTTTGTTATCCACACAACATATTTTGCTTTTGTGAGTTTATCTGGTCATCAGTGGGACCCAATTTATTTTTAAATGCCTATAACTGTTTTGCCTTTCAGCTTATAGATCTAAATTTTGGTATGTAGTTTACTTTTGTGACGTAAACCAGCGTATCAAATTTGGTTGCTCTAACTTTTTGCCTCCGGAAATATAAAAAATTCCCAAAGAAAACACAAAATTTTCTGGGAAAAACTGGGTCGATTTTCATTGCTAACGAACTTACCAAGCCATTTGCAAAAAGAAAGTACCTACCAAATTTGATCCAAATCGGCCCATAACCTTTTGAGTTATTGGTGTGATACGTGTATATATATATATATATATATATATATATATATATATATATATATATATATATATATATATATATATATATATATATATATATATATATATATAAACAGGGTCCGACAAATTGAGAAGGTCACATAATTATCTTCACAAACGCTCTACCCATAAATGTCAAATTTGGTATCCGTAGATATACGAGTGTTCCGCATAACCGGAAATTAGTTTCATGCATACAGAGTGATCAGTTTCCCTGTGCCACACCAAACTTGTATTTTTTTTAAAAGGACACCCTGTATTTTATTTTATTTTTTGGTAGAGCATTTCACGGCGAGTAAAATGATGTCCCACAATAGGGGTCTGGGATCAACAGTTTAGGAAGTTATTCAATTGTTTGTCCTAAATTTTATTCCGATTCAACAGGACAGTGCTGCCACGTCGTCGCAAAACCTGTCAAGATCTGGTATTACCATGACTTGACTCGATGTAGCATAATAAAATATGGTTATATAGATTGCGGATATATCCACTTATACAGGGTGTTACATTTTACAAAGCTCAATTTTTCTCGAAAATTTCAAATGGAATACCTGTATATGACTACGGCATCAGGGCTAAGCTTCATACCGCCACCTTTGATCAGCTAGCGAAAGCGAACGAACTTTGTGGTAATTGCGGAGAATTTGGCAAACAAGGAGAATTATGGTACAGATGTGTCCTTTGTTCAACTTGGAATCATTCCAAGTGTACTGGCTCAGATACTCCGAAAAAATATATATGAGACTTATGCTCACATTAGGAGTTATTGTAATGTTTTTTTCTTTGTTCGACAATTTCAATAGATGTTTCCAAAGTCGGGATTGAATTAATTTAGCAATAAGTTCTTTCAATGCGCACCATTCCCCAACATGTGCGCATTATTACCCGCAAGGGTGGAAAATTGTGCGCCAGAGCACCTTTGTACTTTCAGCAATATTGTGCTTCAAATACATTACACATAAAACTGATTGACATGCTGAAAGTAACGTAAATAACGCTTCCGTTTTTGGATTTACATTAAAATTATTTACAATGTTATCAGTGCTATAACGATTTTCGCTTAAGAGCGCACAATTCCCCGACTCTCTCTCAGTAAAGAAAATCGAGAGGTTGAGGAACTCACAGTTTTGGCTAATAAAATGCCTTTAAAATAGAAGCGACCCTGTTGCATAAACACACAAAAAGACAACTGGTTCAATAGACAATTTAAGTTCCCCATTACCTGACTTAGGAAATATATCTAATCCTCTCAATCCATTAAGTGTCGCTATGAAAGTACCTGACTTAATAGACCTCGACCCGACTAGTTACACCGATGACGAGGCGGGTAGACGAAACATTACAAATAACGCAAGGCTTACAATGAACTTTCAGATCTCTTTTATGTCTAGAAATCAACACACTGAGACCTCAGAAACGATCTCCAGCGATATTTTTTGAGTGGACAGATTGAGGCTTTAGCGTTCATTTCCTTTCATGTCTCATTATCCTCTTGAAAATGGCTCCAAGACATGAGCCAAAATATCGGGTTTTAAGTAATTCTGGGCGCGGTTCAACGCGAGAATCAAGTATATATATATATATATATATATATATATATATATATATATATATATATATATATATATATATATATATATATATATATATATATATATATATATATAAATCATCCGTCCCTAGTCCACAATTTAACAGCATCAACTAACTTCAAGCGTTTATTACATACAAGCACACTAACCGTTTTACCAAAATAGTTGTTCCAAAAACTATGACTATAGATTCGACAAGCTTAACAAAAGCTGCATTAATTAAACAACTGGGCCAACCTTTCTTAATTATAACTAGTGGCATTGCACGACTTATGGGGGAATGTTTTTGTTTGTTTGTCTGAATAGAGAAACTAACAGAAAATTGACCAGAGTTTCGTGCCTCTCAAGCTGTTACATCTGGTGCTTATGTGGGATCTTAAAATGTAATAATAACTAACACCATAGCATTGGTAGATGATATATGGGTGGTCTCGTCAACGACTTGAGTCAAGACATAGCCTTTAAAAACATCCAACAGACTATTTGTTTAAACATTATCACCCTCAACGAAGTTAATATTAAGATGTCCACAGGCACTTACATAATTTAGCTGGTGGGAAACAGGGCTCAGTCTGTTTTTTAATGAGTTTAAGAAAATACCATAGTTGCGTTCTGGTGCCCTAACATAGCAACTTTCATCAATGTTTACTTGTATGCACAACTGTCCACACGAAGTACAGGGAATGTAGAGAATTTGCTTAAACTTAAATCTATCACTAACACCGCTCCTTCCCATTCCTATGTGTCTTAGAAAAATACTTTGTAACCTTGGAGTTTAGTACATTTGTTCGAAATAATATCTTTCAACCAAATGTAAGTCCTTACCTAAGTTGATTGATAGCAAACGATTTTATTCAAACTAAAGACATAATTTTCGATGCACAATTGCATATAAAGTATGATTTTTACAACGAGATATTACGTTCCTGATTACTTTTTCGTACCTCTACCACTAAAATTAAAATGTTAACGCCATCCTTGTGCAAAATGGTAGCTTTTTCAAAGCAATCTGTTCTTACTGAAACACCCGCCAGCAACAATTAATCTCTACACAAAATAGACGCAGTTATACCACAATTTAAACCAGTAACGTACAAATAAAGTACTTTACAAAAATCTTTCACATACCAGCAGTACAGCAAGGAAGAAAGTAGCGAGCGGCGGGCGATGAATCACATCACTTGCTAGCCACCATCATTTCAGTCCCGCAATATATGACAATGCATTCCTTAAAGTTGACTTGTTTGAGCATAGGAAGGGTTCAAACAACAACGGAATCGGTCTAAATCCCGGTAGAAAGTTTGTTGGCCAGGAAAATCTAAACAGTTTTTTCGGAAAATTTTGGGTTTTATTTCGGAAAATTTTAGTACCTCAAAAATAACAAAGTTATGTCAACCAAATGTGGTACGCAGATTTCTATATCAAAGGTATATAATATACTAAAACTCAGATCTCTAACTTAAAAGATAAAAAGTTATAGGAACTTAATTTAAAAAATGTTTTTGCCATTGGGGATCACAGGAGGGCGAAGACCAAAATATTTGTGTTCTAAACAAAATCTATTAAATATTACAGACAAATATTATGTTTTCTTCCTATAATTTTCGTAATAAAAATTGCATAGATGAGCTCTATAACAGTTTTCTACCATAACACACCAGCTGCGGCCAAACTTTCTTTTTCATTAAAAAGTGTGGTTGTTTATCATGCCTTTAGCAGATCGCCTTATGAACTATCTTTTGTCTTTAGCGACTAAAACGAAGATAATCATGGTGGTAATATTTTACGAAACCTAATTATTCCAAAATAAATGCGATTTATTGGGCCGAAAAAAATCTTGCTGTAATATTGATTAGATCTCAAGGTTAAACTGATCTTGACATTAGCAGGGTATATCAAATATTTTTCCTCAGTTTCGGAAATATCAGGCAATTTAAAATAGCAGCCAGTGAACTCATGTAGAACGGTGGTTAAATAATTTTTGAAGGCTTTCTTTCACTTATGACTTTAATCTTGGCAAATACAATGCTTGTAACTGTAAAATCGGCTGACTCCAAAACTAGTTTGACTAAAATACTCCACGATACGTTTTAGTACGTCTTTTGATTTTTTTGTTTTTTGTTTCTGTTACTATATTTTAACAAATTGTCATATGCAATGTCTTCTTTTATTCTAAAACCGCTATTAATTACAAATGAAAATTTCAAAACACGTTGTCCGCAAATTATTTTTGTTTGAAAGTATAGACCAGGCGAAGAACGTTAGTAGCATTTTGCAACGTTGATTGCAGTTTCGCTTGGGTTTTGTATTATGTTTTTGTTGGTTTCGAATTATGCTCTATACAATTAGTCAAAACAAATCCCTTTATGTCAATGTCCAGCATGCACAGTACACAAATTATATATCTTCCATATCCGCAATAATTGTATTTTCCTGTTTACAATATAGAAATAACATAGAAATCACTGGTAAAATATTTATTTTAACTCCTGAAAAACTTACTAAATTAATGGAATACTAAACTAAACACAAGTTTGTTTCATTATTAATACAAACTAATATAAACTAGTTCCTCTATTCTGAGCGGCAAAATTTATTTATCTTGCAGGTAAAGAGCTTTGGTCACTACATTGTTACTAAGTGAAGATTTAAACTTGTGATGAGCACTGATAAGCACACTTGGAGGACCCAAATCACCACAACACATTTTAAAAACCTGACAATTGTTTCACTAACCAAGTTACCGTCATTAGAAGATGAATAATTCTAAATACCTTATATCCACAACTCTACTTATATTTTTCTGTAGGTAGTCGGTCTCTAACGATCTAGGCAGGTTCGGCGACACCAAAATTAACATATTTCGTTTAGCGCAAATATTGTATTCTTTTATTATGTCCCGGACGTGCTTCTGCCGGTATTTATTTTGTAAAGTAAACTATCAGGAGTCTGTCCATAGGCGGCGGAGCGAGATTCATAAATTTTGTATTATTACTGTATTTAGCAATATATATATATATATATATATATATATATATATATATATATATATATATATATATATATATATATATATACTTTCGAAGGTTATCTAACATTTTCCATTCATTTTGGAGTCTCCTCATTAACTTGGTGATTATTATCCAAAATATCAAAATCGCAACCTTTACAACTTATTTCATAAAATCCCGACATTTTGCCCGTACTATCCTTGTCTTTTGGGTTACGTAGCAAGTAACATATATTATAACAGTATTTTTTGTCGAAAATGTTAGCTGCAAAATGGCATTTTTAAAAATGTTATCTAGACGCCTCGTGATTCGAGCTTCAAACTTTTTCATTCAAGTAAAAGTAGATGTACCAAAGAGTTAAATTATATTAAGAACGTGGGCGAATATAACGGATACACTGCTTGCCCAGTGAAGAAATTAATTACCAAACACAAGACAAAGAACTTGTTAGCGGAATCAACGACTTTTAGAGAGGAAGCCGAAAAACTTTGTTTGCTCACCATTTGAACCCCAGATCACAACGGGTCTAGATAGCATTTTTAAAAAAGCCTCGTGATTCGAGCTTCAAACTTTTTCGTTCAAGTAAAAGTAGATGTACCAAAGAGTTAAATTATATTAAGAACGTGGGCGAATATAACGGATACACTGCTTGCCCAGTGAAGAAATTAATTACCAAACACAAGACAAAGAACTTGTTAGCGGAATCAACGACTTTTAGAGAGGAAGCCGAAAAACTTTGTTTGCTCACCATTTGAACCCCAGATCACAAGGGGTCTAGATAGCATTTTTAAAAAAGCCAATTTGCAACTTAAATTTTTGACAACAAATACTTTCAGAAACTTGCTAGCTAACAAAAGCCAAGGACGGCAAAAATGTCGGGAATTTATTAAGGTTGTAAATATAGTGGTCTTAAATACGTGGGACAAACAAAAAGGTCTATTGGAATTCAAAGAACATTTAGGACAATTAAGATACGGTCCCACAGATAGATCTTCCGTCGTCCGACATATTTGGGATAATAATCACCACGTTAATGGCGATAATCTAAAATAATTAATAAAAAATGTTAGACAACCAGGAGAGCTAAATGCCTTCGAAAGTAAATATATTGATAAATATAGTAATAATAAAAAATGTATGAATCTCGCTCCGCCGCTTATGGGTAGTCTACTGATAAATTACTTTATAAAACAAATACCGGCAGAGGCACTTCCGACAGATAATAAAAGAATACAGATATTTGCGCCAAACGCAATATGTTCATTTTGGTGTCGGTGAATAGTCGGTAAATAGTTTGTGACCGACTACCTGCAGAAGAATATAGAGTTGTGAATATAAGATATTTAGAATTATTCATACCCTGATGAAGATAACTTGGTTAATGAAACGATCTTCAGGTTTTTTTTAATGTGTTTTGGTGATTTATGTTCTCCAAGTGTGCTTACCACATTATTACATTAAAAAAGACAAATATATTTTCAGTATTTTAAATTCACAACAAATTTCACATCATTCAGCTTTTATTATTTAGTTTGGAAAAAAAGCGGTGTAGTAGAGTTTTATTTTCAGTGTATTCGAAATTTCTGAAAAACAGTTAAACATCGCCGTTTTAATATGAAAAACTAAATAATATATTCTACTTTTTCCACCAACACGACCTCTATAAAAATAGTTTTCCTATATGACCTATTTTATTATTGTGCTAACCTACAGGTGCTACACGACTGATAGTAAAATTGGAACTGCAGATTGTAGGTGCAGCTCTCCTTTGACAAAAACATATTTGTTTAATTAAGTTACAACTATCAAACAGACCAGTATCAAGATTTTTGGATGTAGATTTCTTGATCTCAACTTTCTAAGTGCAAAAAAAATAATTCGTATTTAAGTGGGGACGGTTTTCTAGGTGGGTAGGTCATTTTATCTGTCCCTGATCGCTAAAAGGACATTTTTCTATCAAATGTTGAATAAGAACATTCATAACGAAAGATGTATCTCTCGCATATTTTCGCTACGTACTATAGTTTTTGAGAAAATGGTATTAAAGCATTTTAGAATCCTAATAGCATGCAGTTGATCAGCAAATCCTACACTGCTTCACCAATGTGAACATTCTACCAAATATAAACGAGTAAAACATTGTTATTTTAGCGTTTTTTTCTCAGAAATCTGAAAAGAAAAATTAGGCACTTAAATTTAATTACCTTAGGTTTATATATATATATATATATATATATATATATATATATATATATATATATATATATATATATATATATATATACAGGGTAATTAATTGCTCACTATTGGCATCTCAGTAACGGTAAAGGATGCAGAGTTGGTTACATTACTAAAAAGTTGCTTACATTTTAGCTTTTCCAATATCTGAAAACAAATTTTGAATGCGTCGATTCGTTCCTGAAATATCCTGAAAAAACTGAAAAACTCAATTTTCGAAATTTTACAATAAATCCCTTATTATCAAAAATTGACTCATAATTTTTGCTATGTGAGCATAATTTGATATAAACGAGTAAAACATTGTTATTTTAGCGTTCTTTTCTCAGAAATCTGAAAAGAAAAATTAGGCACTTAAATTTAATTACCTTAGATTTATATATATATATATATATATATATATATATATATATATATATATATATATATATATATATATATATACAGGGTTACAACTATTTAATTGCTCACTATTGGCATCTCAGTAACGGTAAGAGATACAGAGTTGGTTAAATTACTAAAAAGTTGCTTAAATTTTAGCTTTTTCAATATCTGAAAACAAATTTTGAATGCGTCGATTCGTTCCTGAAATATCCTGAAAAAACTGAAAAACTCAATTTTCGAATTTTTACAATAAATCCCTTATTATCAAAAATTGGCTCATAATTTTTGCTATGTGAGCATAATTCGATATGAGCAATCAACTTACGGCATCAGAATTTACGTATCTGCTCTAATTCTTGCGCAGCGATAATGAACTTTTTTCTCTTATGGCCGCCATATTGGATTTTTAATTTTTCAGGTGGCAAAAAAATCTACCTTTCGAATGATATAACACACTTCATATTTTTCCTCATAAACATTGTAAAAATTAATAAAAAACTAATTATGGTCGCAAATATCAAGTAGGTATGTGTCATTTTATTATCAACATTTGTTATTTGTCAAAATGTCAGCAAAGAAGATTTTAATTAACAGAATAAAATCATATTAACCATAGATACTAACGAAAGTTAAAACTAGTGAATACACAAACTAACATTACGTAACAAATACTTCCTACTAAATAATAAATGTGTGTAATGAATGAAGATGTTCAAAATGTCTTCCATTGTTATTTATGCATTGACGAACCCTGTGTCGCTGATCTTATCATAGCAGGAGATATGGAGCTAATTTTATCTATTATAATATTCTTTAACTCTTCTTCGTTGTCAAAATGCTCAAGGTAAACTTAATTTTTGACATATCCCCAGAAGAAATAGTTCATTGGGGTTAGATCTGGGGATCTTGTAGGCATGCGAGCGGGTCCATTATTGCCTATACATCTATCTCCAAACGTCTGGTCTAGATAAGCTTTTACGGCTCGGCAATTGCGTGCAGGGACACCGTCTTGCTGAAACCATATGCTGGCTCTTTGTTGCAAAGGGAGGTTATAAAAAAAATCCATAAGGTAATTAATTAACATATGAAGGTATCCGTCGCCATTCAACCTATTATGAAAAATGGTCCTATAACTGTATCGTATAAAAGGCCACACCAAACGTTTACACTCACCCTATTTTTATGTCGAGACATATAAAAGATTGGATTCTCTGTACTTCAGTAACGACGATTCTGTCTATTGAACAAACCATTATTTGTAAATATACTCTCATCCAACCACAATATGTTCGCTGTGTAAGCATTGTGTATTTGCAACTTCTCAGTAAACCATTGGCAAAACTGCAACCGCCGGTATTGATCTGACTCATAAAGTACTTGCACTATGGTGTATTTATAAGGATGGTATTTGTGTTTTTTTCAGAATCTTTGACGACAGCTGCTGGCTTATTACACATTATCTCGCAATATGTGTTATGGGTAAGTTGGAATTTATATTGAATTGAGCAAGAGCATTGATTTCGTTAGCACTGGGTTCCACATTGTAGGGAACACGCTTTTTCATCAAAGTACCAGTTTCGTCCATCACTCTTGCTATTCTGGCGAAGATATACCGACTTGGCTGCACAAGTTCTGGATATTTTTCTTGGTATAACTGGGAAGCACAGGTCGAATTTATAAAACTTCGGATGTATTCTTCATACATATCTCTCCTCTCTTCCACAGTAAAGCGAAACATTTTGGAAATACAATTTTGGAACAAATTTAACACGTCTTGAAATAAAATGTTTTTAATGCATAAATCAAGTAGAAGATTTCAAACTGACAGTTCAAATAAATCGTAACAACAAATTACAAAACAATGACACAGGCCTACTTGATATTTGCGACCACAGTTACTTTTTTATTTATTTGTACAATGTTTATGAAGAAAAATATGAAGTGGGCTATACCATTCGAAAGGTGAATTTTTTTGCCATCTGAAAAATTAAAAATCCAATATGGCGGCCATAAGAGAAAAAAAGTTGACTATCGCTGCGCAAAAATTAGAGCAGATACATCAATTCTGATGCCGTCGGTTGATTGCTCATATCAAATTATGCTCACGAAGCAAAAATTAGGAGCCCATTTTTGATAATAAGGGATTTATTGTAAAATTTTGAAAATTGAGTTTTTCAGTTTTTTCAGGATATTTCAGGAACGAATCTACATATTCAACATTTGTTTTCAGATATTGTAAAAGCTAAAATTTAAGCAACTTTTTGGTAATTCAACCAACTCTGTATCTCTTACCGTTACTGAGATGCCAATAGTGGGCAATTAATTAGTTGTAACCCTGTATATATTGAATACTGGTCGGTAATTTGTTTTTTATGCATTTTTTTAAATGTATTGACTTTTTCACTACAAATTCCAATAGTATCTTCTACGTAAGTACATTTGGGGGACCCAAGCCACCAGAACACATCGTTTTAAAGACCTAACGATCGTTTCACTTACAAAGTTAGAGTCATCAGAGGATGAAGAATTTAAATACTTTTTAAAACTTGCTAGCCAAAAGGCAAGGATAATACGGCCAAAATATCGGGAATTTAATAAATAAGTTGTCAAAATTGTGATCTTAAATACGTCAGGCAAACAAAAATATCTATTGGAATTATATTCAAAGAACATTTAGGACAATTAAGATATGGTCCTATAGATAGATCTTCTGTCGCCCGACATATTTGGGAGAATAATGACTACGTTAGGGAGGAGAATCTAAAATTAATTTAAAAAAATGTGAAGACAACCAGGAGAGCTTAGCGCCTTCGAAAATATATATTACTAAATATAGTAATAATTAAAAATGCATGAATCCCGTTCCGCCGCTTATGGGTAGTCTCCTGATAGATTACTTTATCAAATAAATTACGGCAGAGACACGTCCGACAGATAATAAAAGAACATTCCGCCAAACGAATTATGTTAATTTTGGTGTCGTTGAACCTCCCTAAATTGTTAATGACCGACTACCTGCAGAAGAATATAAATAGAGTTGTGGATATAAGATATTTAGAATTATTCATCCTCTGATGATGGTTAGTGAAACAATCGTTAGATTTTTTAAAATGTGTTTTGGTGATTTGGGTTCTCTAAGTGTGCTTACTATATTATTACATTAAAAAAAACAAATACATTTTGAGTATTTTAAATTTACGAAAAATTTCACATCACTTAGCTTTTATTTCTTAGTTTGGAAAAAGAGCGGTAGGGTAGATCGTTTTATGTTCCGTTTATTTGAAGTTCCCGAAAAACAGTTAAACATTGCCGTTTTGATATGCTAACTAAATAATATATACTTTTTTTCCCCCGACACGTTCTCTATAAAAATAGTTTTCCTATATGACGTTTTTTTTTTATTATTGCGCTAACCTGCAGGTGCTTCACCACTGATGGTAAAATTGGAACCGCAGATTGTATGTACAGCTCTCCTTGAGCTAAAAATATTTGTTTGTTTAATTACGTTACAACTATCAAACAGACCAGTGTGACGAGCTCTTTGTTTGCAGACCGTTATTTCGGTGACACGGATTGACGGTTACTATCGGAGAATCTCGGGCGCCATATTTTAAACGGTTTACTCTCTGCTGAAGATGTCTGCGACCTCTTTACTAAACTCTGACCGATGTCACGATCAAAGTACCTGGGTAACTCTGTGAAGAAGGATTCGGTAGTTTTTATGTGCTGTTGGCTAAATTCGTGACTCCCGAGTAAGCGGTCTTTAATCGCTGACCTGACCTGACCACTTATGTCTTATTAAAAGAAGTAGCAGATTTTGTAGTTACAGGTTGGGGGTCAGATACGAACTAAATAATGCCCTTATTTACCCAACCCTATATTTTAGACCAGCCACTATTTACAAAATATGTATACAATAATATTTACAAACTATATATACAATAATATTTACAAACTATATACAATTAATATGTGCGGTTAATAACATTAGCCAGAACTCTGCCATCTATAAGCTAGTGTTTGAAGAAGCGTACGGAGTCGACAAAGTACATACGATATGAGCGGTGGTTTCACAGCGCAAGTCAATGCAAAGGGGTTATTCAAAATATCTCCGTCACAACAACGGACGTACAAGGCGGAAAGTTTTAGAAGAGACGGGATACAAGTTCCTGGACGACCTATGCAGACTGTGAATCCTCAGCATCACCGCTAAGGTCAAACCAGGACACAAACATCTTGTTTGTTTCACCAAGCTGTGAATTCTCAGCGTCCTCGCCAAAATAAGAGTTTCTAATGTATGGAGCGGAGAGCTTGGAGCTGGACAAAGTGCAAGGGGTGACTGGAAATGGACGGGTTACTTAGAGTGACCTAAATAGGCTGTGAATCCTCATCGTCCCTAATAGGATCAATCCCAGATCGGAATATCTTGGCTTTTTAGGTGAGCTGTGAATCCTCAGCATACCCACAAAAACAATACAATATTCTGTAACATACAGG
Organism: Tillus elongatus; assembly: GCA_964006375.1. Lineage (NCBI taxonomy): Eukaryota > Metazoa > Arthropoda > Insecta > Coleoptera > Cleridae > Tillus > Tillus elongatus. The sequence continues at coordinate 48,707,464 of OZ023269.1, forward strand.
ACTATATAGACGTACAGCGATAGGTAGCACAATACTGAAATATCCCGATTGCTAAAATTTGACTGAGGCAGAAAATTAAAAGTATGAAAATTAGCCACAAAATATGAATTAATTGAAACCGATATTTTCTCATCTATGACAATATTTCTGTACGCTGATATAAGCCAAACCTGGTGTGATCTGATGGAAAGCGAAATTGGTGGGGAATGGATACGGCCTCGGGCGGACTGGTGGCGGATCACTGTTGTAGGAGTACTGGCAGAACTAATACTGCCTTCTACCTCGTGCGGTGTCGCCTTTTATATGATTTAGGATCAGGTAAATATCTCGGCGTCGATTGGAATTTTATCAATCTTATCAATGCTCGATAAGATAATAAATACGAAATACACGTTTAATTAAATATAAATTGCTTTTAAAAATATTTTACTAAACATTTATATTATTTGCATTTTGTTATTTTGCATTTAATTAATTATTGAATTAGACGTTACGCGTTTTATAATAGTACAATAGAAAATAGCGCTTCATTGATCTAAACTTTCTAAGTGAACCAAAAAGTTTTTCATATTTAAGTGGGGACGGTTTTCTAGTTGTGTAGAACATTTCATCCCTCCCTGATTCCAAAAAGGACATTTTTCTATCAAATTTCGAGAAAGGCTTCGATAAGAAGATCCAAAACGAAATATATATTTCTCGCATATTTTTGCAATATGCTAACATGCTAACGTTTTTGAGAAAATGGTATTTAAGCATTTTACAATTCTAATAGCATGCAGTTAGTCAGCAAAACCTACACCACGTTCCCAATGTAAACATTCTACTAAATCTGAACGAGTAAAACATTGGGTTTTTTTGCGTTTTTT